>JALPQD010000013.1:7065831-7084657 GCA_023101885.1 Typhlomys cinereus | reverse complement strand
AGGCGACAGAACGGAGCAAACCGGAATTGAATTGAAGGGAAGGGAAGGGAAGGGAAGGCGGAAGGAAGGGAAGGAAGGGAAGGGAGAAGGGAAGGGAAAAGGGAGGAAGAAGGGAAGGGAGGAAGAGGGAAGGGAAGGGAAGGAAGAGGGAAGGGAAGGGGAAAGGGGGAAAGGGGAAAAGGGGAGAAAGGGGAAGGGGGAAAGGGGGAGGGGGGAAAGGGGGAAAGGGGGAAAGGGGAAAAGGGGAGGGAAGGAGAAGGGGAAAGGGGGAAGGGGGAGAGGGAAGGGGGGAAGGGGGAAGGGGGAAGGGGGAGGGAAAGGGGAAGGGGGAAGGAAGGGAAAGGGAAGGGGGAAGGGGAAGGGGAGGAAGGAAGGAAAAAATTAAGAAAGGAAAGGAGAAAGGGAGGAAGAGAAGGAGGAGGAAGGAGAAGGGAAGAGATAGGAAGGAACACAGGCAGAAAGAAGGGGAGGAGGGAGGTAATGGAAGGAAGGAGAAAGAAAGGAAAAGAGGAAAGGAAAGGAAAGGAAAGGAAAGGAAAGGAAAGGAAAGGAAAGGAAAGGAAAGGAAAGGAAAGGAAAGGAAAGGAAAGGAAAGGAAAGGAAAGGAAAGGAAAGTTGAGAGTTTCTGACTTGGGAAGCACTAGGAAATGCTCAAATTCACAGTGGAAATGAAAACAATCGCTTTTGTCACAGGTGTCCCCAGAGACCTCTCCAAGGACCAAGTGGGGCTTCCCTTCCCTTCCTTCCCTCCCTTCCCTTCCCTTTTCTCCTTTGTCTCTTCTTCCCTTTTGCAAAGTGGAAAATCAAATCCTACTGTGTGTCTAGGCCTATGCAGTGTGAAGCTAACTTTCTAATACACAGCGTATCCCTCCTGCACTACTATTTTCCTCGCTGTCACCTTACAGGTGAAAGGACGGTGGGAAGGAAGACTTGCTCTTCAGCGTTTGCTAAGTTCACTACCCTCAATTATAAATTCACATCTCAGGAGACACAATGCTGACTCCCAGCTCCGGGGTCTCCCAGTCCCTTGACACATGGACAACCTTAGGACATCCTTTCGGAGTCAAGGAAAGTTAATTAACCATGAGGACGAAAGGTCTGGCTTAGGCATGCTGCTCCTGATGAAGGGCTTACTGAGCTGCAAAAGTTAATGAGAGGCCAGAAGACCAGAAGCAAGAAGTCAGGCGAGGCCGGCGTTCACTTTACAGTCCCCAGATTTAGATGGCTGAGGTTTTGCCATGTGTCTTACCTGAGTTATGCCCACGACGTGCAGAGGGGCTGTGGGTGTCTAAAGGCTTGCGTGTCCCACGGCGTCTGCTCAGTTTGCAGACGTGCACACAGTGAAGTGTGGAAACAGGATGTGCAAACGCCCTAAAGCACAGAGCAAGCGCTGATGCCTAGCTCTGTGAGCAACGAGGGCCTCCGGAACACAGATTATTCTGCTAAAGACCCAGGCTTCAGACTCCCGGGAGGAAAACGTCCAAGACCCAGAAGCGAGGACGCAGTGAGTCAGGCCATCTTGATGGACATGGTCACGATGCCCAAGACGTGTGTGGAGAAATCTTGTGACGGTTTAGTGAAGATCAGAAAACACACGCTGAGACACCATGGCGTTTAAAAGCACAGGATATAAATTCAATAGAAGTGCAGGCAGGAAGGGAGAGAAGGAATTCTGGGATTGGCTGGGGTGTAACTCCTTCAACCTGTCCAATCGATACACAATAGGCTATGTGCCATTTCAAATACATGTTTGTAATGAGAGTTGTAAAAATCAGTATCTTATAGAGAGAGACGAGGGCGAGAAAGAGAGAGAGACGCGAGCGCTAGAGGGAGAGAAAGACAGAGCCCCTTGCCACTGGACCAACAGAGAATATCAGAAAGGAAGAGGAAATAATGTCGGGTGTCTCGCAGAATGTAACCTGTGCTAACTCCCCGGCTTCCGGTTCCTACTTCCTAGTGAGGGAACCGTGCAAACCTTGGTCAGCAGTAACTGTTCTTCTTACTCTGAAGTCAGAGGAGGAAGATTCCACTTTTGAGGAAGACCTCCACCTCAACAGATATTCTGCTAAAGAAATGTGTGCTATCGTAGCCTTTGATTCTGTTTTGTAATTACCTTTTTCTGCCTAGTTATACAGGCTCAATAGGCAAACCCTTCTTCTCCCTTGCCCTCCCTTCCCCCATGTCCGCCCCTTCCCACTCCTCCCCCTTACCTCTCACCCCTTTTCCTTCCCTCCTCCTCTCTTGGTGCTGCCTTCTTTCTCCCTCTCATCCTCCAGAGCATCTGTTTCAGTGGGCGCTGAATCCCCCTCCGAGCTGTCTGCACTAGTGAAGGTTCAGAACTCAGTGACAAGCTCAGGGCCCTTGGGTGTGGGAACTCTGTCATGACTGTTTAACCCCCTGCTTCTAAGGAGGCTATTGCCTGAAAGCCTTCTCTCCAGTGATCTGTGCCTGACTTTGGGGGGTCGTTGACATGTCAGACACTGTGCAGGTCAGGCAAGGTCCAATCACATTGTGGCTATATCCTGGGTAGCCTTGAATTTTGAGCGAGATTTTTTATGAAGGACAGGGACTTCTGTGTAACCATAATGGTCTCTCCCAACTTCACCAAGAATGTTGGTCATCTTTGCTTTTGATCTCTGTTGCTTGTTCTCATTGCTGCAAGCCACCCAAGGAAGTCAGGGGTCGCAGGCATCTTTACTAGACGTGTTTGGCATTGGACTTGTGAACTAGTTAATCAATCAATTAGTAGTAAAGAAGTCCAAAGGTAAATAAGAGAATCTTTATTTATTTGAAGGAGGTGGAAGACAGAGAAAATGAGAGAGAGCGAGAGAGAGAGAGAGAGAGAGAGAGAGAGAGAGAGAGAGAGAGAGAAAGAGAGAGAGAGGACACATGCCATGACACATAGGTGGAGCTCAGAAGACCACTTAAGAAATCATTTCTATCCTTCCAACATGTGGACCCCCGGAGATGGAACTATGGTTGAAAAGTCTGTCAGCAGGCACCCTACCCACTGAACTATCTCACCAGCACCAAGATCTTTTACTTTCACATGTAAGAAAACATTTGGCATTGTAAATCCAAAGTGAAAGCACGCAGCAGGTGGTGGGATCATGGGAATAAGAAATCGGGGGTGGGGGGGATGGACTGTCGGTGGCCGGTTGCCAGGAAAGGATAAATTCCACTTCAATCACTAACAGGAGAAGTACAAGTTGAAGAAAAAATAATGTCAATTAAACCCTTATGCCACCATCTCCAGTGATAGAGATGGTGTGAACACATTTAAAAGTCATGATAAGAAGGTTCCCTGTTGAAACTTTCCAGAGGGCTTGAGAGAGCCGGTCTCGCGGTGGTAATTATTTAGCTCTGCTTCTCTTTGGATCCCATAGTATTATTTGTGGACATCTCTCTCACAGAAACACAAACAGACATCCTTCTGTTGCTTAAGGACGTTTATTAGATCTCGTCTCTTGTAAAAATGGTACGTGATGTGCATGTCTGTAAGTGCAGAACAGGAAAGCACCAGAAAGAAAGCAGTGCATTGTAGTTTACTGCCTCGATTCTGGGAAGGAGAGTGGATGTGGCAGAAAGAAAAGAAAAAGGCAAATTTTCTCTTATATATAATAGCTTTCTGGACTGCATATTTTACACTGAAATATATATTTATATAAATTATATAATTATATAATTATTATTGACTATATATTATGTAATTATATATATTATTGACTCTCTATATATTCAATAATTCCATGCACATGACTTTAAACATCTCTTTAGGAGAATCACTTCGCCGTCTTCTGACCGATGTGCTCATATGTGCCTATGGCTGTGATGAAGGGGCGTTCTAGAACAGAAGGGATTAAGTGAAGAAACCAAGCACAGCAGTTGCCCCACATGTATTTGGGCTAGTGCAGCATAGAAATAGATCAGGGATGGGTCTGTGGAGCAAACAAACCCGGACGCTCTCTTGGTTGAGTGTGGTGAGCTCTGACGTGAGCATCCTTCTTGTCTGAGATACTGTACTGTTGTAGAATCCTTTGACTCTTCATCCACAGCTCCGGGCACAGAGTCTGGAAGAGTATTGCAGGGGGTTGTAAGAAGAGCCAAATTGAGATGGAAGCCAAAGATACCTCGGAAAGCAGAAGGGTGTGAGGAACGGTTGAGGAAGGGCCACGGGGCAGCAGACGTCACACACAGCAGCAGACATGTAGGTCTTACAGGGAACTCTCTCCCTGAGCCCATGGGGCTTGGTGGCTGCAGCCTTGATTATGCGACTTGTGGTGTTTCAGGTGATGCGTTTTCTGAAAGACCAGGTGTTGCTATAGGCCTGGTCAGCAGCGTAGGGTGCAACGGGAGGCGGTAGAATATCCAAACAATAGAAACTACGGGAAAGGCATTAAATCATGGGGGAGGGGGTCCTTGGAAGTTCTGTTAAAGGGTTGCAGAGAAAGCTCATTGGTTTAAGCTTTTGACTCCCAAGTGAAAGGACCTGAGTTCAGATGCCAGATCCCATGTAAAGATGCTGGAGCGTGTGGTGGTCTGCCTAATTCTCACCCTGGAACGCAAAGTCTAGGAATCACGAGCGAGCCGGCTAATCAGACTAGTCTTATTGGCATGCTCCGGGTGTAGAGATTCAAGCTCACGACGGTAAGGCAGAGGATTGATTGAAGTTGATTCTGAACATCACCCTTGGGCCTCCAGAGGCACACACACTCAAGTACACTCATGTACATATATCTGCACACATAACATATATCCAGCCACAGGCAAATACATACACCTGCCCATAAACATATACCAACCCACGTGCAAACATACACACACACACACACACACACACACACCACACATACACACTACATGCGTACATGAAAGAAATAAGAGAATCCATTAAGACACTTACCCTTCTTCCCTCTCTCTCTTTCCTGTGTCCATGAGGTAGGCAGTTCTGGTCTATCATGTGTGTCCTTACCGTGTTCAGCCTCACCGCGAGTCCCAATCACCAGGCTAAGTGACCTTGGACAAAATCCCTTTGTCTAAATTACCATTTGCTGCCTTTATGTTGTTCGTCTCAACTATATTTGACAAAGCACCTCGCTACTGAGAAAATCACACGTGAAATATGACAACCCAGAAAGCAGCCGTCCATTGCAAGAATCATGTTTTTTGGTGAAGGAAGATTTATTAGAGTAATGTAAAGGAATGTATTGATACAATTCATCATGAAAAGGTAAATAATATTGTGATCAATCATCTCCGTGGATTCTGAGGTAAAAATTTACAAGATTCAATCATTTATTCTTGATCTCAGGAATTATGCTTGAAATAAGGATGCTAGATGATCTTTGAACATAAAGAGATATATGGGTTTTAGTGTCAATACTATCTGAACAATTGCTGCAAAGAAAAGTCAATGAGGTAGCAACATGGGAAATTTATGCACAAAAACTAAAGCTCCTATAAAATAACTGATTGGAAGAAATAATAATAATCATCAGTTCTTTTTTACTAGGAGACAGTGGGACCTCAGTCCGTGATAAAGGTGGGAGAAGGGACAGATATTCATATGAATCCTACTGACAGGTATTTAGGAACCACCATGAAAAGTGCAAAATTTTGGATTCAGATGTGTCTGAAAATTTAGAGATGTTCTATTCTCAGAACTTATCCTTGTGATATGATGTGTTAAGTTTATTATAATTTTTTATCATTTCAAAAGCTCATGGAATTATGTATCACTACTCATACAGAGTTAGGTTCAATAACATATAGTCTGTTCATTGAAATGGATACTTTGCAATAGAAAAAAAAATGAATGCAGTCATTCTATACTTGCTATTTTGGCTAGATCTCTAAAAGATACAGTTCACAGATACCTCATAAGAGAATGGTGTGTGAAAGGTGTCCTTTGCATTGAAAAGGTAAGGTCTATTCATGTGTACAGCCTCTCAGATTTGTATCTTTGACTTACATACATCTGTGTGAAATTGGGCAAAATATATATTTTGCCTGGTGATAACAAAAAAAGATAAAAAAACGTATCTCCTCCCCCAAAAATGGTACTGGAAGACTAAATGAGGAAAACTAACTGTAAAGTTCTTCCCAGGATTTTTCACTTATAAATATTATGAAAGGAGCAGTTATGAATATTGGGGAAGGCTCAGCACATGTTAGAAAATGGTCTGGCATTTAAGCCCTTTTTAATATTTCTTATTTGTTATGACTCACCCAAGGTATCTGTATATGTCAATCAGTATCTCATTAACTAAGGCCCAGGGTGCCGGAGGATGAATGAAGAGTAATAATAGCATCACGACTCAAGTATTTAGAGATACTGGACACCAAGGCTTCGTTGGAAATCAAGTATCTCCAAAAACAAGAAAGCAAGAAGGCAGGCAAAATCCGATTTGCATGAAATTTGATTTGCACAAGTCTCGGAGAAACAAAAGCGGTGGGTAAAGTGACTCCACCTGTGCCGGCTCATCAGTCACCTCCAGTGCCGGGCCAAGTTCCAGAACAGCATCTGGCAATCAATTTTCCATCTCCCTGTGGAGCCCAGAGAAGAGGGTAGCAGCCAGTGTGGCACTGTAAGGGCAGAAACGTGGGGACCAGTTCTGTTCCTTCCTATGATGGGAAGGCAGGCCACAAAGATAGCAGAAAAGCAATAGATGCAATCGGCCCTTGCCACGGCTCACATTTTGGATTCTGTCCCCTGGGACGATCGCATCAAGACAGCCCGAGGAGCTGTGTGTGGCCTGACCCTGACCTAAGGCCGGAGAGACCAGCAGCACGAGAAATAATCATTGCCAGGAGACAGGAGCATGTCGGAGGGTAGAGCAAGGGTAGAAGCGGGCAGACATGAAAGCAGACCCCAAGGTCATGAGGTAAGAATTGAAACCCACAAGAGTGCACGCAGAGATTCTAAACTTCAGAGCCTGTGTTGATTGCACACTGAAGGAGGTAAGCGTGAGCCGTAGTAGCACTGTGTACAGAATGCTGTTGTCATGGATTCTTCTGTGTGTGTGTGTGTGTGTGTGTGTGTATGTGTATGTGTGTGTGTAAGGAACAGAGAGAGAAAGACAGACACACAGACACAGACTGACTGGTTGAAATTTACAGAAGTAGAGACAGCAAGAGACATAGAAAGAATGCCAAGCATTCTACAGAATGCTGTGAATGGAAAGAATGCCATTCATAGTCACATTGAGAGAGAGAGAGAGAGAGAGAAACAGGCAGAACAAGACATAGATGCAAAAGTTAAAAAGTCTCACTCAGGGGCATTTAGAAGAAAACCATGAAGTCAGGAACTGGGACTGGGAAAGCTCAAACTGGGGGGTTGGCTTGAAGACCATCCAGAGACAGGAAAGCTCTTGTTCAGTGGTCGGTGGACCCAGTACATTACAGGGAAACAGGAAAACAAGGACAGGATGTCATTGTTCCCTAAGATTGGAGTTTGGGGGCAGAGAGTGGACGGAACGATTTGTTTATCTTTTGATGGTTCCGTGACCTCAGACAATATACTTGCTATTGGACCACTGAGAGATTATGGGAAACACCCATTTTTAACTCCAATTTTGAGCTACCTGTCTAAAATTCAGATGACAATAACATTGCCCAGGCTAGGGAAATCAGACTCCGCTCTTAACACTCTAAGATAAATTTCACATTGGCGAGTACAGGCCCCTGGAGAGGACTCGGTGGTAAAAGTCTTTGCCTCACAAGCAAAAGGCACCTGAGTTTGGATTCCCCAGATCCCGCATAAAAATGGCAGGTGTGTATTGTGACAGCCTGTAATTCTAGCCCTGGAAGGGCAGAGTCTGGGAATCCCAAAGCAAGCTGGCTAGCTAGACTAGCCCTAATAAAAATCTCTGGCTTTAGAGACACAGGTTCACCCCAATGGGGTGGAAAAGCAATTGAGGATGATTCCAATATCACCTTTGTTCCCCCACTCAAGTGTATTCACGTACATACACTTGCCTATACATATACCTATGCGTGTGCAAACACACACACACACACCACACACACACACACACACACACACATGCCCACACAAGGATGTTCACTCGTCTGCCATACACTCATACATGAAAAAGGAAAACCAAGAAAGTTTTCCATTTGTGATGGCAGCCGCCACACCCCCTGTGGTGTGTTCTTGCGAGTTCACGGCTGCAGCAAGTGACCTTCACATCTCAGCTCATTCCGGGCTAGGTGGCTGCCTGCTCACCTTGTCCTCTAAAGCAAGCAATTCTTCTTTCCTTGATTCCTGTGGAGGAAATTATTAGTGGGCACGGACAGAATGAGGATGCAGTGCAGAACTCTGGGTAATAGCTAGCCTCTGCCTGGTTGATCTGGAGAACCAAATGGATTGAGGGCAGGTGGGCCTCAATATCCACCTCTGTGGACGCTAAGATGCTCCATTCTGACTGCAATGACTCCACGAATGTAAGTTCAAGTTAAACATCAGCTCATTCTTTTATTTATAGGTTATCATTTCATGATGAGGAAAATGATGTTTCTTAGGAAACATTGGGCCCAAAGAATGAGCGCGTGCCTGAATCAGTCTTGGGACGAATGAGCTCAGAATCCATTGATGACATACATTCATTTTAGCAGGATGAGCTCTTGATGAACATGTGAGAAAAAGGAGTGAGTTTCCCAGAAGCACTGCTTGTCGGGACTGTAGTGGGGGAGAAATGGACAGAGTGTAACAGGAAAGATGGCTTGAGTGAACTTGCCACGTGACATCGACTCCATTCATCCAAGTTGACTTTGAAGATCCATAAATAAAGCAGCTTTTTTGTCTGTTCGTAGAGTTTGACAGTTGTATCTGTGAACCCCAGTGCGACCAGAAATGAGGATCAGGATGGTGACAGCGTCCATAAATAGTGGGGGAGTCCCAAACTAGCCCATTCCTTTCAGCATCAGCATCTCAGGACCATGAGGAAAGTTCCAGCGAGAGCAACCCTCCTTGCAGGAGCCCCACTGGAAGCTCAGGTGGGTCTGGCTGCTGGGAAGCCTGCAGCCTCAGGCTTTGTGAGGGGTGGGGGTGGGGATGGGGGTGGGGGTGGGGGGGAGTGACCCTGAGAGCTCTCTGGTCCCCTGATCCCAGCCAGCGCTCCCAGCTCTGAGGGACTCGGGAACCAAGTATTTGGGCACACACATCTTTGGCTCCTCCTGGGGGCGGGGTGGGCATGGGCTTGTGGGTGCCAGCCAAAGATATTCACTGACTTCCCCCGCCCCCTCCTTGTCATCCTAGAATCGAGTATCCCCTCAGAGGGCAGAAAAAACAGGAAGAGAAGAAAGGGTTCTGAGGACAGCAGTCAACCGAGAACAGGTAAGCGCTCCAGCTTTGGCCCACAGGCCAGACAGCCATCCCTGCCTTCCCAGGGGCTCAGGTCAGAAGGGTTTGTGTGCGCTGCAGGGGGGGTTAGCCTGCGGGTGCTTCTCAGAGTGCTTAGGATCTGAGAGTCAGTGGGGCTGTGGGCTGAGGGTGTGGGAGCTGTGTCCCGCAGAGTCTCACCCCCTCACCTCGATTTTCCCCAGAAAGGGAGCTCGTCTCCAAGCCGACCAAGAGAAGACGATCCTGTGCACAGAAGAGAAGCCCGAAGCCACCCCCGCTGCGCAAAAGCCTGCTAGCCTCTCTGAGGACCATGTCTCAGGCCCTCTATGAAGACATAGCCCAGGTGCAGGCTCAGCAGCATTGGCACCCGCTCTCCTGGGAGCAGCTCTCTGACCTGGCGCAGCTCTGGCAGCCTCTGTGCTCCATGGCTCAGACCTTCCACCACATGGCCGCCCAGGCAGCTGTGGGCTTCCCTGCGCTCGACTGGCTGGCCCCCTGCCCAGGGGACCAGCCCTGCAATCCAGCTCACACATCCACACCCCAAGGAGCCGGCGAGATCCCAGAGCCCGCCCCTGCGTCTGACTGCTCTTCGTCCACCGCCAACACATCTTCCTGAGCACGAACAGCACTTCTGGGACACCAAAGACCTGCTGCCTCTCACATTCTCCTGCAGGACTGCTGGGATTTCTCTCTCTCTCTCTCTCTCTCTTCTCTCTCTCTCTGTCTCTCTCTCTCTCACACACACACAGACCGTGTAAACCAACAACAACAGGATTGGATCAGGACCTTAAGTGTTATTCAGAATGATGAACTCTTGGACATTTAGGAACAACTCAGGAAATGGTTCATTCCAATTAGATATTGGGCTTGGATCCTACTGAAATCTCTTGTATATCGAGAATCGTGTGTTTGTATTTTGCAGTGTGACTATTAAATATTCCCCTTTCAAATACTGTACCTGACTCTTCCCTTGGTCTTGCGGTGCCAGCAGTGTTGATATCCAGAAATCTTTCATGATGTCCCTGCTGAGAAACGCCTATCCTGTCCCACAGGCAGAACCAGCCTGTGGGCATGCTCTCAGATGCGCAGGAAAAGCGAGGGAGAGGGATGTATAAACCCGGCAGAGGGAGGAGGCTGCCTCCCAGAACTGGAAAGCACGTGTCTCCAGCGCCCAAGCGTGGGGTTCCGTGACCAGCACGCTTACCTCACAATCCTCATAGGAATCAGAGGACTAAATCAGACTGGGTCGAGAGTGGATCTCGGAAGAGCTCAAAACCAAGCCGAGTTGTTTAGGGAATCTGATAGGGCTGAAGTCTATATACCGGGCAGAGAGACGGTGTCAACAGTGGCAGACAAACTACAAGTGCAAGGTCAACAAGGGGCGGGACCAACACCTAGTGTTAGACATCATAACAAACCCGAATGGCCTCATTGATTGTGGGGAAAGAACAGGCTGCAGATCAGTCAGGAACGTGGTCATACAATTATGATGATAAAGCTCTGTGCCCATCCTTCAGATGTGCTAAGCAATGTCTAGAAGGATTCCAAGGAGCAGCAAGGAATATGAGAAAAACAAACCACACACACACACACACACACACACACACACACCACACACAACAAACACAAACAAACAACAAAAATCACTGCCCTTGATCCCAATTGGAGACAGGACAAGCTCCATCACCCCTAGCTCCTTGCGGGAAAGTCAACAGGAGTCAGCCTAGGACTGTGCTGGCACAGGCTGGCAGAGGCACAAAACTTTGCTGGCCTAGGAGGCACACTTCAACTGAGAGTGCGAGAAATGCCCTTGGCATCCTTCTTCAAGAAATGGAGATCTCCAGCACCCAAGCCTACAGAGGAGGTGTAGGCGTAGGGCTCCCCACATTCAGTCAGACCCTTGCTTGCAGCTCTTTCTCCAGGAGCCCTTCCTGAAGGCTCCTTAGGACCGTCGCTTGCATGGCTGGGTGAAGGATCCTCAAGTGTGTCTCTCTGTCTCTGTCTCTCTTTCTCTCAATCTCCAGGTGCGTCTGTTTGTCTCCCCCAATCCCTGGTCCATCTCCATCCGGTCTCCCTCCAGAGTCCCTGCACAGTGAGGACGTCTTAGGCCTTGGAAGCGGGGCCGCCCCCCCTCGTGAGCGGTCCCAACTCGGTCCTCTCCCGCAGCCGGTCTCCTTCATATCTCATCCATTCCTCCCTTGGGATCGCCTCTCGGGAGTGAGGGAAGCAGTGGGAAGGAAGCCACCAGGTGCCGGCCAAGTTGGGCGGTGCGCTGGCCGGTGGGACGCTCCAGACCTGGGACGGGAACCGTCTTGGGCTGATTTTTTTCCCTCCCAAACCCGAGGAACATTCGGCCCCGCCCCCGTACCAGCCCACCCACCTGCCCACAAGTGGAAGCCGAAGCGGGATGGAATGCACGCGCCTCACTGGCCGCCCAACCCAAAGGCCAGGATGCCATCGGACAACATGTCTGCAAGCCAGAGCGGAGATGTCCGGGCTTCCATTCTGTGCCCTCCGGTCGCCGCCGCCTCCTCCCTCCATCGCCTGCCCTCCCCTCCCGACCGCCCGCCTGCCGGCTCTCAGAGCCTGTTGGGGCGGGCCCTCCGGCTCCGCCCCCACCACGGGACGTCTCCACAGGTTTCTCGGCGTCTTTGGCATGAAAAGTCCTGGGGAAAATCGTTCCTTCCCTTGGCGGTGCGGTAGAGCCACTTGGGGGATGGGGGGAGGACGTTGGAGGTGTGTGTGCGGGGAGAATCCATCAGCTGGCACGTTGGAAGAGGTGCGGCCTGCTTGCAAGATCCCAGGCCCTTGTGGATCACCTTTGACCGGAGGATAGGGTCTCTCTCTGTCTTGGGCTCTGGGAGGAGGAGAGGCGTGTGCGCTCAGGGCGGAGGGAAGAAGAGGCACAGGTGCTTGGCGGCAGGTAGCGGGCCTTGGCATCCTGTGGCGCCGCCCTCCGGCTGACCCCTCGGGCCACCAGGAACGCCGCCCCAGTCCCCTCCAGGAAACCCGGCTCGTCCGAGGGGCGGGCGGGCGCCGCGCGTGCGGGCGCGGGGACCAGGGGAGGGTCCCGACGCGGTGGCGGGGTGGGGGTGGGGGTGGGAGTTGGGGGGGCAGCGTTGCTTTGGGGTGGTGGGGGGAACGGATCTGGGTCGTCCGCCCTTCTCCGGGGACGCCAGAAGGGGGCAGGCTGGGTGAGGGTTAGCGGGGTCGGGGGAGGGTGCGGGGCAAGCGGGGAGGATGCTCTGGGCAGCGGCTGGGGGCCGAGGTGGAGGCGAGGGCGGAGGGGGCGTAGTGTGGTGGGGGGGCCGGGCTGTGCGCCCGAGGAGCACAGGTGGGCCCGGAGGGGACCGCAGAGACCCGGGCACGGGTGATTGCTCCAGATAGCCAGGGGTGAGTGACTGATGGGGAAGGAGGGCAGCAGGTTCCCCTGTGGAGCTGGAGGTAGTGAGTGCGCCGAGGGGCCCAAGAGTGGCCAAGGGAGCCAGGGCGAGAGGCGGAGGCAGACGATGCGGCCAGAATGTCTGTGTGGCTGTGGGCAGCGCGACCTGTGGGCTGGGGAGAGCCAGCGAGTTGGGGTGTGGAGGCGGAGGCTTGGGTCTGGAAGGCTGAGGGAGCGGTGGATGGGGCGGGCGCCGCCCACGGAGGGGAGCCGGGTCTTGGAGGACAGAGAGAAGAGAGTGTGGGTGTGGGTGTGGGTGTGGTGGTGTGTGTGTGTGGGGTGGGTGTGGGTGTGGGTTTTGGGGAGGGGGTGCCGCCAAAGGGGAAAAAAGCAAAAGCCTACAGCACCCGGTATTCCCAGGCGGTCTCCCATCCAAGTACTAACCAGGCCCGACCCTGCTTAGCTTCCGAGATCAGACGAGATCGGGCGCGTTCAGGGTGGTATGGCCGTAGACGCCGGAGCCTGCCGCCGGACGCCCCAAGAGCCTGTGCTCAGCCGCCCGCACACCCCGCACACTCCGCCGCCCCGGACGGGGCGGGCCCGCTCCACCTGAGGCCCCCGGGCTAGCACGGAAGCTTCACTTCTCTCTGGGTCGTGGCACAACTGTCAGATCCAAGAGCGGGGTGGCTTTCACTTCGCGGCCCCACACGACTTTCTGGCGGGGCCGCTTCTGGATCTCATCAACAGCTCACCCGACCTGGGGTTTCTTGCCACAAACTCATTGCCTCCCCGGACCCTGGCAATGCCGCCGTGATTGCTAGGCGCCGACTGCTAGGCTGAGCAAGGGGCTGGCGCACCCGGGACCACAGGGGAAGGGGCCAGTTTTCCTGCTCTCCTCTGCCTGCCCGCCGCACACTGGGCTGTCGGGGCCGGTGCTGATGAG
Organism: Typhlomys cinereus; assembly: GCA_023101885.1. Classification (NCBI taxonomy): domain Eukaryota; kingdom Metazoa; phylum Chordata; class Mammalia; order Rodentia; family Platacanthomyidae; genus Typhlomys; species Typhlomys cinereus. The sequence continues at coordinate 7,070,989 of JALPQD010000013.1, read as the reverse complement.
GTCCAGGGGAAAGATCCGGCTGCCTTCGGTGACGATATCCGGAACGGGACGTCCCTCTCACCGGGTCCAAGGGGTTTTCTGACGCATCTCTCATCCTTCACACATCTCCCCTTCCTCTTCCTCCTTTCCTCCTCCTCTCCTCCTCTCTCTCTCTCTCTCTCTCTCTCTCTTCTCTCTCTCTCTCTCTCTCTGTGTCTCTCTCTCTCTCTGTCTCTCTCTCTCCCGCTCTCTGTCTGTATCTCTCTCCGTCTGGCTGTCTGACTGTGCGTCTGTCTGTCTGTCTGTCTGTCTGCCTGTCTCTCTCTCTCTCACCGGGCGTGTCTGTTTGTCTCCGTCAATCCCTGGTCCATCTCCATTCGGTCTCCCTCCAGAGTCCCTGCTGAGTGAGGACGTCTTAGGCCTTGGAAGCGGGGCCGCCCGTCGTGAGCGGTCCCAACCCGGTCCTCTCCCCCAGCCGGTCTCCTTCCCATCTCATCCATTCTTCCCTTGGGATCGCCTCTCGGGAGTGAGGGAAGCAGGGGGAAGGAAGCCACCAGATGCCACCAGGTGCGGTGGCCGGTGGGACGCTCCAGAGCCGGTGGCAGAACCTTCTTGGGCTGATTTTTCTTCCCTCCCAAACCCCAGGCACATTCGGCCCCACCCTCGTACCAGCCCACCCACCTGCCCACAAGTGGAAGCCCAAGTCGGATGCAATGCACGCGCCTCACTGACCGCCCAACCCTAAGGCCAGGATGCCATCGGACAGGACAGCATGTCTGCAAGCCAGAGCGGAGATGTCCGGGCTTCCATTCTGTGCCCTCCGGTCGCCTCCCCTCCCCTCCCGACCGCCCCCCTCCCAGCTCTCAGAGCCTGATGGTGGGGCCCTCCGTCTCCCGCCTTCCGCACACACCATGGCAGTGACTTAGCCTGCCACATTCAGCCACCAGCAATGTCTCTTCCACCATGAAAGTCTGATTCTCCTCTCTGGAGCTCTAACTCCAACACGTCTCCCTTTCTCCCTTAAGTTCTTTCGCTTTGGCTGTTCTCTCACAGCAATAGTTAAGAGTAACCCTTACACACACACACACACACACACACACACACACGAGGCACTCATGTATTCATGCAGGCCAATAAACAATGAGGAATGTAAAAGAGTTCATAACTCCTGTGACCCTTGCTGCTCTACACTGCGTCAATTATCTTAGAAAATTGGGAAAGGAAATACTGGGGTGTTTGGACTTCCCGGCTTCTCAGGTGTTTTGTGTTCATAATCCAATCATGTCTCAAGGTTGCTTTGATTCCCAGTTTCTCCATGGAAAGGGCCACCATGTTTGACACTGCTGGGGTTTCTCTTGGCTCCTTGGTTCAGGTTTTCACACTCCTTCCATTTGAGACCAAGATCTTATAGGGCGTGAAAGTGTTGCTGTGAGAGAACACCCAAAGTCAAACAACTTAAGGGAGAAAGGGAGATGTATTCAGCTTAGGATTCCAGAGCAGAGAAACCGTGTTTCGTGGCAGAGGCGAAATGCCTGGTGGCTGAAGCTGGAGGCAGCTAAGTCACTGCAGACATCCTGGAGTCTCTCTTCTTCTATGTCCTCTCTTCTAGGGTTCCTTTTATCTGCTCCTCTACTGGCAAGTTCCAGACAGACTTAGGGAGGTTCTAACCACATCCAGGGCTGCTCTTTGTGTCGCAGCTGATCTCACTTAATGCCTTACTGCCCGGGGTGGTCAAGTTGACACTCAGGATTAAAGATCCCAGGGGAGAATCCACTTCAGTTGCGACTGGGTAATTCCAGGCCTTCGCTTGCTGACCTTATCCACATTTTCAGTCGTGCCTATGGATTCTTCCATAGCACAAAGGTAAATGGTGGTGTCCACCACAGAGCTGCTTGTGGACAAGGGCCAGACTAAGAGAAGGTTTGTTTGAGGAGACGACAAACAGGTGCCATGTATGGTGTGTTGGCTCGGGACGTGGCAGATCACTTCGGGACAAAGTCCCAAGGGGATGAGGAGGAGTGAAATGACAGAGCAGAAACAAGGACCCTGACAAAGACCAGGGACCGGCTGGGCTCAGGGCTGGAGGGGGCGGCTGAGCCCGAGTTTCCTCTGGGCGGGATTTTGGATTTCCTCCCCACTCCCTTCACACTGCCGTCCGCTGCCTTCCCTGACTGTTCTTTGAGAGCGTCTTCATGTAGCCCAGGTGGCCTCACGCTTGTGATTGTCCTGCCTGGGGCTTCTAAGCTGCCGTGTGAGCATTCCATGCTGTCGCCTTGCTGCCGAGCTCTATTCGGTGCAATCTCGTGGATCTGCTCCTGACCACAGTTGAGGGGAGGAGAGCGTCCACGTGACGTTGGCATTCTCCACTGGCTTGTCACTCGCCAACCTCCTGACTATCTACGGTAATCAACTGCAGGGTGGTAGATGCCTCGCCTTGCTAAGCATCTGGCTAATGCCTGACGAAGCGCCTAAAAGTGGAGACTGGGTGAGTGCTTTGTGGAAATGAATGGATTGTCTTCCTCTGCAAAACGTCAATCCTCATGGGTATTTGCAATCCGAACATTTTCTCCTTGAATTTCCATACCATTCAAGAAAATTATTCAACGCGTCAACAGAATGATAGCTCCGGCTTCACCTTACCGGTCTGGGTACTATCTTACTGACTGCCCAGTGGAGAAAACGGGCCAAGCAACAGAGGGATGTGGCTGAGTGCCCTGGTGTCCCGTCCCGTGGCGGTGGCCTTTGCTGTGGGCACTGGGCAGTATGAGATAAAGGACCCGAGGAAATGCATCAGGCGGAACTTGGGACCAGAGGCAGCAGAGGCCTGGGTTGGCCTTGGGAAGGGAAGTAGGGCGTGGCAGGAAGGAGGAAGGTTTTCAGCCAATCGGAGAACCGGGCACTGGGAGGGCCTTATGAAAGACCCTCCGGGTGCCCCCCCACCTCAGTGCCTCAGTCTGTCAGCCAGGTGAGGAAGCCTTTCACCCGGCCTGCAGCATGGAGTTGGAGGTTGCATCCGCGGATCCATTTTGCCTGCCCATGCAGCGCCATACTCGCAAGCAGATCACCATTCGAGTAAGGAGAGCAGAGGAGGGGAAACAAGCGAAAGACCAAGACAAGGCCCTGGCCTCTCCTTGCAGTGAGCCCAGCACAGAAAGCCAAGGTAGGGAGCTCAGGCAGGAAAGAGGGGTGGGTGGGGGACGCCTCGGGCCTGCGTGGTGCGGGCGCCTCAGGTCCTGTCTTGAAATGGCGTCCTACTTCTCTGGAGTCTGCCAGCAAAGCCAAAGTCCTCCTTAGGAGAGGACCCGCGCATATGGGCAGGTCAGAAACACACTGGGAGCCAAGAGGCTGAGCGGTCACCTCCGCCCCCTTTCCTTTCAGCATCAGCATCTCAGGACCATGAGGAAAGTTCCAGCGAGAGCAACCCTCCTTGCAGGAGCCCCACTGGAAGCTCAGGTGGGTCTGGCTGCTGGGAAGCCTGCAGCCTCAGGCTTTGTGAGGGGTGGGGGTGGGGGTGGGGGTGGGGGTGGGGGGGAGTGACCCTGAGAGCTCTCTGGTCCCCTGATCCCAGCCAGCGCTCCCAGCTCTGAGGGACTCGGGAACCAAGTATTTGGGCACACACATCTTTGGCTTCTCCTGGGGGCGGGGTGGGCATGGGCTTGTGGGTGCCAGCCAAAGATATTCACTGACTTCCCCCGCCCCCTCCTTGTCATCCTAGAATCGAGTATCCCTTCAGAGGGCAGAAAAAACAGGAAGAGAAGAAAGGGTTCTGAGGACAGCAGTCAACCGAGAACAGGTAAGCGCTCCAGCTTTGGCCCACAGGCCAGACAGCCATCCCTGCCTTCCCAGGGGCTCAGGTCAGAAGGGTTTGTGTGCGCTGCAGGGGGGGTTAGCCTGCGGGTGCTTCTCAGAGTGCTTAGGATCTGAGAGTCAGTGGGGCTGTGGGCTGAGGGTGTGGGAGCTGTGTCCCGCAGAGTCTCACCCCCTCACCTCGATTTTCCCCAGAAAGGGAGCTCGTCTCCAAGCCGACCAAGAGAAGACGATCCTGTGCACAGAAGAGAAGCCCGAAGCCACCCCCGCTGCGCAAAAGCCTGCTAGCCTCTCTGAGGACCATGTCTCAGGCCCTCTATGAAGACATAGCCCAGGTGCAGGCTCAGCAGCATTGGCACCCGCTCTCCTGGGAGCAGCTCTCTGACCTGGCGCAGCTCTGGCAGCCTCTGTGCTCCATGGCTCAGACCTTCCACCACATGGCCGCCCAGGCAGCTGTGGGCTTCCCTGCGCTCGACTGGCTGGCCCCCTGCCCAGGGGACCAGCCCTGCAATCCAGCTCACACATCCACACCCCAAGGAGCCGGCGAGATCCCAGAGCCCGCCCCTGCGTCTGACTGCTCTTCGTCCACCGCCAACACATCTTCCTGAGCACGAACAGCACTTCTGGGACACCAAAGACCTGCTGCCTCTCACATTCTCCTGCAGGACTGCTGGGATTTCTCTCTCTCTCTCTCTCTCTCTCTCTCTCTGTCTCTCTCTCACACACACACAGACCGTGTAAACCAACAACAACAGGATTGGATAGGACTTAAGTGTTATTCAAATAGACTCTTGGACATTTAGGAACAACTAGGAAATGGTTCATTCAAATTAAGATATGGGCTTGGATCCTACTGAAATCCTTGTATATCGAGAATCGTGTGTTGTTTTGAGTTGACATTAAATATCCCCTTCAAATACTGTACCTGACTCCCCTTGGTCTTGCGGTGCCAGCAGTGTTGAATCCAGAAATCTTTCATGATGTCCCGCTGAGAAACGTCTAACAGGAGAACCAGCCGTGTGGGCATGCTCCAGATGCACAGGAAAAGTGAGGGAGAGGGATTTATAAACCGGCAGAGGAGGGCTGCCTCCAGAACTGGAAACACCGTGTCTCCAGCGCCCAGAGCGGGGTTCCGTGACCAGCAGCTTACCTCACAATCCCATAGGTCAGAGGACGACTAAATCAGACTGGGTCGAGAGTTGATCTCACAAGAGCCCAAACCAAGTTGAGTTGTTTCGGGAACCTAATCCCTTTTATACCATGAAACAGAGGTGAAGTCTATATCCTGGGCAGAGAGATGTTGTCAACAGTGGCAGACAAACTACAAGTGCAAGGTCAACAAGGGGCGGGACCAACACCTAGTGTTAGACAT